>JARKHS020001011.1:375000-388945 GCA_030143305.2 Amblyomma americanum
GACGTCACTCAGCCGCAGGCGCCACTGAAACCGAGTGCTCGCGACTGTTTCTATAGGCCGTCGGCGTTCATTGTGTTCATTTGCTTTAACGTTGACAACGTTCTAGACTACGATGATTTTGAGGAAAAGAAGGGAGCATAACTGGCTCCCGGGGTCAGTGGACGCCTCAATCGCGCTCTAAGGTACGAGGCGGTGGTGAGAGAGATGTGGGCGGCATGGATTAGCGCTGATAACGCTGTGGCAGACTCGCGGCACTGCAGCAACAGGTCGTAGCGTTCGCAGGGTGACCAACCCTCTCGCGATCAACCATTACTTTAACTGCCACCTGCCAGAGTGGCAGAATGGGCGCGTTGCTTGTCCAGTGCGCGGAACGCATTCAACGTTACAGACGCTAAGCCGTGTCTACTTTCCCGATACGCCACAGCTTTCGCTTTTTAACCAGGCTCAGCAGTAGTTAACCCGCAATCGAATTTTAGCTTACTTAACGTGAGTTCCTCATAGTGTCCTCTTCCCAGTTAAATTCAGTGTGATTGCTCTCTGCTACGGTAATAAAGCTAAAAGTGGCGCCAAGAAATCCTGAAAATCTAGGATGAAATAATCAAACTTTCAAAAGTATAGCATTTCAAAGAAAACAAGAAAACGTAATGTAGATACAATCACTTTTACATAAACTGCAACATATAGCAGGTAAACAAAGAAAACCTAAATCGCATTTGAAGCAGGTACAGGTACGTTGTATACGTACGCAGGCTTCCACATTAAGATGCCATCTCTTTCTTATAATCGAAAATCTATCGTGTATAAAATGAAACGTTATTTGCAAAGGTGCTTGCTTTTAAAGTTCATTTCACATGTAAGCAGGCCAAGCAAGCTTAAAGTCTACGGTCCGCTACGACTGTCAACAAAAATTTGGCAAAACGATACTGTCACATTCACACGGGTGACGTGCGTACCGAGGAATTCTTAGAGATTGTGTGCACATTTGTTTCATTCTCACAGATGATGGAAGGGGTAATAAGTATTTTAAGCAATTAAGCGCTTTGCGCCCTTTATACTTGGAGGGGCTCTCAGTCCAGAGCTCACAGGATGTGCCCTCTGAGTAACGTGATAAGCTCAGCTGCAGCCCAACTATTAAGTACCAACAGGATAGGCCTTTTCGTACCCAGCGTTCACCGATCCCAAGGGAGAGTGGGGCCGGAGTCCGTTTCTCGGGGCATAAACACTTATTCGTCAGAGGCGATAGAGAGCATCTACGTTTCACACATCTTAATATGTGAAAAAATTCAAGGTTGAGAGATGCTACAATACACAGATACAATACAAAGGTGCACTAATAGAGGAGAGAGGAAAATAACTGGAACGCAAATACGCTCACCGGGCAGAGTGGCAGTCGGACAACACGAGGACGACGGCAATGACCTTTTAGAATATTTGTGCGCACTATCTCGCTGGTATGCTGGTTGGCAGACACTGTTGTTCACTCAGGCAGTCAAGCGGCAGGGTTTTTGTTCAGAGCAACCGAAAAGGCATTTCTACGACAAGAGCTTTCAACCACATGCTAAACATCAAACTCTCATTGACCGCGTATATTAGCTACTTCGTGCCAAGGCAGGAACACACAAGGGCTTACACAGTACGAACGCTTTCCCGCCTTCGTGCCGGAGCGTATATAGCCAGTGGTCAGGCATGGAGGAGGCATGCAGGAAGGTGTCGGGTGTTTTTTGCTGCGGCAGGACGCAGCCGAATTCCTAGCGAGGATTGATTGCTTGATTGATGTTTCTGAGAGGAAGAAGGAAAAGCAAAGAGCACAAGCCTACCTACTGGCTCAAGCCGAGCCACGCTCGCTGCCGCGTGCTGAAAGTAGGAGGGGTAAAGGATAGGAGAGCAAAGAGTGAAAGCAAAGACGCGCGCCCGATCCCCGGGCCGATCCCGGAGGCAGTGCAATACCGGGCCGACCCGTGCCAGAGTGCTTCAAGCCAAGCACTCCGCCATATTCAAAAAATCAGTTTAATATCTTGGGTCCAAGGACCCGCTGCAGATATTAAATCGGGTATCAGGTATGAGCCTCTTCCTATCGAGGAGGGGACGACATCGTGGAACATGCGCTCAGCTATGCGCACTTCACAGGTAATCGTAGGCTTCCTATCCGTTCTGTTCATGAACTCTATGACGTTCGGGCGCAGTTATGTCCCCGCATCACATAGTCCATAAACATTCACCGGGTTTTTTCACATAGGCCACACGCGCGCCTCACATGATCGTTTTGGTGCGCCCCACTCGGTCTCATGATTCAGACTCACGCGGCATGTGGGTTCGGAAGACTGCTGACACATGTACCGGGAGACATGCCTGGGCACTGAGGTTATGAAAGCTCTGCAAAGCTGGTTACTACGCTCACTCGGCTGTGTCTTACAGAGATGCGAGTGGCACGAAAAATCTCAGCAGGAACTTCCCCTTCACAACAACAGTTTACATTTCCCCTGCTGAAGCTTTAAGGCCGCACTTTAAAAAAAAAAAACAAAGGCTTCCACACCAAATATTGGGCATAGGAGTTGAAATGTTTTGTGCACAGAGTAATATGTAAGTCGGCTGTGTTCTTACCAGAGCAATAAGGTACATATAGCCGCGAATATTTGTAGTGTTTGTTTGTGTTTCGACGGCCGCCGAGCTCGCTTGTTGCTACGCCGCCGCCGAGTGATTCAGTCCATTGTGGGCGCAAGTCAGCCAAAATAAAGAGCTTTGTTTAGGCGCCATCTTGGCCGTCTTTCCGCTCTCTGGATTGCAGTCACCACCATGTGATAACATTTTCAGGAAAGTTAGTTATTACAAATTATTCTTTATTTAGCACTTCTGTTCATTAAAATAGTTTTTGTTTTGCATTTGCTGTAGCAAGTCAGCGCTGAAAGGCTCAAGGACACTAAATATTATGTGTGTATATGGTCTAATGCATATATGAATAAAAGAGATGTAATTGACATTTTCGGCTTATTGAAATCGGTGAATGTGTCTTCTTTTGTAACGCCAAACAACATAATCTAAGTTTACCACCTTGCTCATACGGAAGCTAAGCAATGTTGTACGGAATGAAAGATGATATAGGTGCACGGCACGTAATTAAAATCGGCGCACTTCAACTTCAGCACACTGCTACGAAATACGACGCGCTGAGTACTCTCAGCCGTGGAACATAGTTTCATTAAAGTAAATTTTTTGTGCGAAATCACTACTTGACAACATCCAACCGGCTCATTAAGTTTGTATGAAGCTTGACATTGAGGGACACTGTGGCCGCGCCAAAAGTAAATAAAATAAACATTGCGACGACAAGGATCCGAACCCACCAAGGCGCCAACTGATTAGCTTCGCTGGACACTCCACGAGAGCACTATATTTGTGCTGTAGCCAATCACGCCTGGTGATAAACTGCAACACACTGTGCGCTGTCTATTGCACATCGTCGTCTTCTGGAACTGATACTACAGTCGAACTAATATACACATTATCGCTCTGTGCTTTGCGCATTGTAGCCTTCATCAGCTAATACTTCTATTGAGGTCAAATGATTGCTTGACGTGCTATTTACCCAGAAAGGAAAAACTATGAGCCAACCATGCTAAACACAACCTTTCACACGTCTACTCGATTGAACAGCTCAAAATACTACCACTATTAATCATGCCACGTGCATAAAATTAACGTGCGTTTCGATGATATTATCACATGTGCAGGGTCAATATGCGAGGGAATTTGCACAAAAATATTTTAAGGGGTTACTTCCTTCCTTGAATAAACATAACCTACCGCGCGCGCAAGCAAGTCGCCTTTTTGTAAACTAAATAAATGTATAAGTATATGCAGGGATCTCATATTGCAGCTTCTGCACTCCACGGAAAGGTTTCAGAGAAAAGGCCCTCGTTAAAAATCTCCCACCTAAACCAACCTTCAAGCACAATATCCAGTTTCTGACGTAACAAAGAGAGATGATATAATTTTCTCGTAGGGGACGCCTTGGGAAACCTGAGCAGAGTCGGAGCACTCACTTTCCGGATGTCAGAAGATGAGTTTTCGTCAAGCAATTACCGGCCCCATTCTCGAGAAACATAATTTTACCAGGGCACTCTATCAGCCGAGCAAACTCTTCGCTCGCAATTTCCTGGAATTTCATCAGCGATGCTATTCTGAGTTCGCACATGCTGAAGTGCAATAAGCGGGTTGAATGCTTATAAGCGCTATAGCTAAGTATCTAACGTTACAACTTGTGAATTTCGTGCCTACTTATACGCTTTCTCTGGGCTGGCTTCTAGTTTCGCGGATATTTTGTGCATTTCTTGATGCCAACTAAGAGTAATAATTGTATTCAGCGTAATAACAATTTTATTTTGAGTTCTCTACTTTTACTATTTTGTGGCGTTTGGTTACTATTTAAAGTTGGCATAAAACTCTCCACTTTATATGTGGTATTGGAGCCAGACAGCTCTCTGTGGTAAGCCATACGGTGATCATTTTCACGAGCACATCAATGTCTGCTTTCAAGCAGCCCTAAGGGTATTTAATTTCATACCAGAAATTTCTTTGCTCCCAGACTTGAGGCTTTTGATTTCAGCATTCTTTTGTTAATTTCAAGTCTTATGCCTGCGTTATACGCGCTATGAAAAAAGTGCAGTGTTTAAAAAAAAGCTTTAGGGTTTAGAGATAATTTGACAAGATGAATGAATTTGGGGTTGCTGTTAACTGAATGATAGTAGAAAATTGGTTCCTGAAAACAGGGCCGGGCGTAGGGATGAATAATAATAATAATAATAATAATAATAATAATGATGATAATAATAATAATAATAATAATAATAATAATAATAATAATAATAATAATAATAATAATAATAATAATAATAATAATAATAATAATAATAATTTATTGCCACAGCATATTAAAATACATACAGAATCGGGCCTGTCAAAGCCAAAAGGAGGCTTGCAGGACTAGGCCCGGCAACATCGGCGAGCGAAAAGTGATGGCAATACAAGTCACATAATAAAGTACACACACTGAATACATATTAATAAATACTGAATAATACACTGAATAAAACTACAAATCTCAAGTGTCATTTGTTTTCTGGCACAAACGCTTTTCACAGAGTTTTAATCATGCGTTTAATAGTTGCCTTAGAAGTAGCGGATAACACATCATCAGGAAGGCTATTGAATAATGTAGGGACGTATACACAGCGTCTTGCTTTGCCGTATCTGGTCGCGTATCTATGGATCTTAAAGCGTTGGCCTTTACGTAGCGTTCTGGCCACAACTGATTTTGTCTTGAACGCAGGATTCCAGAAGTGTCGGAGAACAACGGTTTGTTTATATAAGCGCTCAAAGGAAGGAAGACCAAGGATATTAAATAAGTTATCTGAAGGTGGAAAGGAATGTGCATAGGCGGTGCTTCTCAACATACTTTTTAAGAGCGTGTCTACACGGTCATGCCACTTTTGAGAGCAGTGCGCGAACAGTGTGATGCCGTATCTCAGAACACTGTATGCTAGAGCGTGCATGATTGTCTTTTTTGCCGATAATGGTATGAAAGATTTAACAGTAAACAGTAACCAGGCAGTGCTACGCAATTTGCTACAAATGTGTGCCAAGTGACTGTTCCACGTGAGGTCAGCATCAAAGTAAACACCCAGATATTTTATGCAATGGACACTTTCAACTGGAGAACAATGACAGTCTTTATCATTGTGGCAGTGTAAAAAGATGGATTCATTCAGTACAGTTGTCTTCAAGGGGTTTCTAAAGCAGACTAATTTCGTTTTTTGCTGGTTTATCACAAGGCCATTCAGAGAAAACTAGTTCATCGCATTACAGATGTTTTCTTGTAGTAAAGCAACACCATGTTTGTAGGAAATGTGCTTTGAAAGTAAAACTGTGTCATCGGCGTATTGAAAGACCAAGGCATTAGACACTGTTGATGCGAAATCATTTATAAATAGATTGAAAAGTAATGGCGATAAAATAGATCCCTGGGGAACGCCCGCTTTCAGTATCTGACGGCTGCTAATGACTGTGTTGTTATCGAGGGCTACGACTTGTGAGCGATCTTGTAAGTAACTTTTCAACAATTCATGAAATGGTCCTCTAAATCCGTACAGGTACAATTTTCGCAACAATATTTCGTGATTTACTGTGTCGAAAGCCTTGGCAACATCTAGAAACAGGCCGCAAGCAAACAGATTGTGTTCAAAAGCCGCGTATAACTCGTCCGAGAATTCTTCGAGCAGTGAAATCGTTCCACGGCCTTCTATGAATCCGAACTGCCGGTCAGATAGAACAGAAAATTTTTTTCGAAAATGATGACATGCACTCTAGCATAAATTTTTCTAAAATTTGTGAAAGTATTGGCAAAATCGAAATTGGTCGGTAATTCTCAAGGTTCTCTCTCTTGCCACCCTTGTATACCGGCCTCACAATCGCTGTTTTTAGCGTACTTGGTATCATACCAGTCTCTAAGAATCCGTTAAGGATAAAAAGAAGAATATTCTCCAGAACTTCAAAATTTCTCTGAAGCAGGGCCACAGTAATACCATCAAGGCCCGGTGGTTTATTCCGTTTGAAATTGAAGATTATGCGCGCAAGGTCTACTGACGACATCTTCGGTAAATAGGCGGACGCCGATATGGTACGCGTCAAGGAACAGCTGTTTTGTGGCAAGGATGATTTTGAGCGAGACACACGTGCGAAGTGTTCGTTGAACAATTCTGCGGTTTCCTGAAGATTGCATGCAAATATTTCTTGAAAAGAAGACTCATTTCTGTTAACGCCTCTGATATGATTAATCAGTGACCATGTTTTGGCGGGGTTTCTGGCTGCTCGCTTAAACTGTTCACGGTAATACTGACGTTTAGCGGAACGAATAAGCGCCACAACCTTATTTCTTGCGGTCCTATATTCGATTTGTAGTTCAATATTTTTAGGGGAGCGTTTACGACGTTTCCAGAACCAGTCCCTATGTGAATTTGCCTGCATAATAGTATCATTAAACCAGACATGATTACGTCTTTGATTTTTTGCGGATGATCCGCTTACATGCCTGTTCTAACTTGTTTAATTGCTGGCAGAACCGAGAATAAACGAAGTCCGGGGGATTAGACCTATATAATGCCTGCCAGTCAAAGGTTCCAATTAGATTATCTAATTTGCGCTGATCCACTATAGCAACGTGCACGTTATTTTTTGCAGTGTCATAAGTTGAGCGCCCTGGATTCTTATTTGTAGTACGGTCAAAGAAACGACAAACAGTAAAGTAATGATCGGCTAAACGTTGATTAATGACAGCTGACGACAGATCGCAGTTAGGAGCACGTACGTCTATGTGATCAAGACACGACTGGACCAATCTACCACCCAGCGGTTCTTCGCGAGACGGTGCGTTAATAACATTTTCTATGCCAAACGTTGAAAGAACCGCTAGATAATCTGCCACAACCGTTTTAGTGTGACATAGCGTATCTATGTTTAAATCACCTGCTATGCAGAGTTGATCTATTGTGTTATTAGCCTGCAAGATTATTTCCAGTTCTAGAAGAAAACGGCTGATGCTGTTTGATGGCGGCCGGTAAATTGCCAGCAACATAAGAGACGTTAACTTGGAGCATAGTTCCAAAGCTAGGCATTCGGCATGTGAAAATGATATATCCATTCTAGATATGTTAAACGTGTCCCGGGCGAAAACAGCGATTCCACCCCCTCTACGTGAATAACGAGTCGCAAACATTGGTTGGTAGCCCTTCAGGGTAAACAAATCTAGGCAGGATTCTGGAACATTAATTTCTGTTAGCACAAAAATATCTATAAAATCAATGGCACCTTCTGCAATAGTTCTAAACTCGTCCCAGTATTTGCGCAAGCTACGTATATTAACATTTATCAGAGTAAATTCTGTACCAGAGTTTGGACCGAAGTCCTGCTTAATAATAATAATAATAATAATAATAATAATAATAATAATAATAATAATAATAATAATTGGTTTTGGGAGAAAGGAAATGGCGCAGTATCTGTCTCATATATCGGTAGACACCTGAACCGCGCCGTAAAGGAAGGTATAGAGGGAGTGAAAGAAGAAAAGAAGAAAGACGTGCCGTAGTGAAGGGTTCCGGAATATTTTCGGCCACCTGGGTATCTTTCACGTGCACTGACATCGCACAGCACACGGGCGCCTTTTGACTAATGAAACTACATTATTAAAATTGGGTCAAACATACAATGAATAGCATTTATACAGAAAGAAAAATAAATACACAAAGATACACCCCCTACCCACCAATCCACCCATCCGTCCATCCATCCGTCCGTCCGTCCGTCCATCCGTCCATCCATCCATCCATCCGTCCGTCCGTCCGTCCATCCATCCATCCATCCATCCATCCATCCATCCATCCATCCATCCATCCATCCGTCCATCCGTCCATCCGTCCATCCATCCATCCATCCATCCATCCATCCATCCATCCATCCATCCATCCATCCATCCATCCATCCATCCATCCATCCGTCCGTCCGTCCGTCCGTCCGTCCGTCCGTCCGTGAAACCTGGATATGATGAAACACCAAAGTAAAAGAAAAATTTAGGCGTTTGTTTTGTGTAAACTAGATGTGACGAAGCTTGAATGATGTTTCCATTACTTTACTGACCTCACCTCACGAAGCTTATATGCAAACAGCAAAAGTTTCATGTTTCGGTAAAAACAGCATCAGAAAACGTTGAGTTAATTCAGTCGTATGTTCTTTTACTAGGCGATAATATTTAGCAAATTGATATACTAACTGTATAAGTATATGATTTCGTAAGCTGCATAAAATTGCTTTTTTAATGCACAGTGATTCATAGATACAAAGGAATTTTACAGAGCAATCGTTTCTCAAGTGTGCTGCGTACCACATAAGCTGCTAACTTTGCAAGAAAGTAGGCTAGGATTCCTCGCCGGCAATGAAGCACACGCAACTTCGTTTAACATGTTGGTTTCATGAATATTAAGAACGAAAATTACACGTAACCGTATTACTTCATAACTGAAGATCGCTCTTAGCCTTGCTAACAAATTTTCACTTTGCCCTTGCAAAACGTAATTTTCTGCACCCGACAGAATAATCAGAAGCGCATGAGGATGTTGGATGTGGAATTCGTGAATTCAAGCGTATACCAACAGTGTCTGCCTCATTCGCACTTCCGAAGCAAAAACTTGCATGAGAAGTTCTTCCCGCCAGGCGTTATCAGTTGCTCTGCAAACTTCTAATGTCTTCACTTCCCTCCTAAAGCTTCGAGCAGGTCTGTGATACGACTCCCACACATCACTAAAACCACTTTAGCTCGACTACTCAGATACGTTTAGAGAAAGAAGCGGTACTGCGCTGAATATCAATCTAGTGGTATTCGACGTTGCGGTGGAACTCGTTCGAGGAATGTCCTGGAGTGCGTGAAACCCATTCAATGGCAGTGGAGAGCGTTCTACTATCATCGAGAACGCCTAGCAATACACATGAGGAGATAGGCCGCGGTAGGCCTCGCAGGAATTCAATTACACGCTAAGGTTTTCACCTATTCCCTTCTAGCGCACTAACAATGGCTCTCGTATGCCCCACGGGAAGATATATATTTCGAGAGGGTGCAATTACATGCGCTCGAAAAAAAGTGCTCGGTCCATTAGCGGCCACTCACACCCCATTCGGTGACCCATCTCGCCGGCTGCAACGCCATTAATTTTCTGCAGCCAAGGGAGAGCCGATAAGGGAATACATATGGAAGGCGGAAGTGGCTGCGGGAAAGGAGCGTTGCCGAAGTTTCAGATGCTTGACATTCCTTTACCCTCCTTTGCGAAGATGGACACCAGTCTGTGCAGGGAAGGGCTTCAGTCTACGAAGGGTGATTATGTCTGGCCATGGACTGCCGCGACTTTGTGGGTAATTCAGCACTACTATGCACAAGGCCACTAGGCCATAGGTTTGTATTGGTTACCGGTTTGTGCCTACTGCCAGAGAGTTATCATTTCGGACAGAGAAACGGCGGAAGTTCTACGTCTGCGCAAGAGCTATACTGAAGGCTAATTTTGTTCTTTTTTTTCTCTGGGTGAAGGAATCGGTTGGACCTTTCAGGCCATGTATCTGCCGATATTTCGACATTTGTTCTTAAGGTATCAAGTGCGCTGAGATTCACACTTTGAGAAACCACTGTTGCTATAGCGTCCGGATGGGAGTTAGGATAAATATAATTGGGCTGCTTTTAGCTTGCCGCGAAAGTATGTGTACGCGCCTCGGAAAGTCGGACGGAAATGTCGGTAGGAACATGTGTCTCTCCTGAGCCAAAGTTGCCACTGTTGCTCATTAGTTTCTCTGGGGTGTTACTGGCAAGTGCTTCTCCTTATTCTTGCAGCCTGTCAGTTAAAATTAGGAAAAACAAAAGCCGAGTGTTAAAGGAACCGTACGCATTGAGTGAAGTTGTTAAATTTATATATTGCCCTCAGATGAGTATCAGAAAGATAGTGCGAGAAGCGAAAAAAAGAGCACGAAGATTAAATTTAAAAATGGCAGAAGGTTCACATACTAATAGGATGTTTCGACGGACTCACGAAGACAGAAAAACCAAACTTTCATGCAACGTGCTGTATAAAGAGCCTGTAAGTTGTTAGGGCGCTCGGCTACTGAGTCGGAGGACCTGGACTCAATGCAGGTCATGGCAGCCGCGTTTTGATACAAGTGAAACGCCAAAGGTGTGCTATGCGAATGCAGCCCATGTCAAAGAACCCCGGGTAGTCTAAATAATTCCAGATTCCTCAGCTACGGCACCACGCATAGCCCATGCGTCGCTCCTGGACGTTAAAACCAATAATTACTTTTAATTAAACGCAAGTCTATATACTACTTCATTCCAAATGAAAGGTTGATGTGAGGGGGAGAAGGCATGCATGCGAGATGCAATGCGACGCAGTTAATTTCAAACGAAAAAATTCTAAGCACGATTACGATTCTCCACAATCCTAAATTTGAGCGCAGCTTTCTCTGTGTCTCAGTCTCTGTAGGCTCACTGTATTGCTTTGCTGGGTCGTCGGTACGTCTGGCAACGATATTAGTTCGGTAGTAGTAATACAGGATCAAGATGGCGACGTGCAATGGACAGCGAGCGAGAAGGTGTATATTAGTCCGATAGCAATATTAGTTGACGAAGACGGCCATTTGCCATGCGCAGCGCGAGAGTGTGTTGCAGTTTAACATGGAACGTGATTCGGCCGCGGCGATAGCATAGTGCTCTTGTGCAGTCGCCAGCAGAGCTGATCTGTTCGTGGCGCCGCGGGTTGAATGCAGCCGCGGCAACGTTTATTTTTATTTGTTTATATATGTTTCGGCTCGGTTAGACCGACGGCGCCGACGCAGCTCAACCTACGAACGTGCGTTCAAGGGCTGCACTCTAAGATATCACAAAAATATCACAAGTGTACCACACGTGAAAAACTTGTTTCTTCTGCTCTACGGTTGGGCTACTACACAGCAGGACTACATACGTATTCCTCACTGCTTTGATGCAATGTCCAAAAA
Source organism: Amblyomma americanum (assembly GCA_030143305.2). Lineage (NCBI taxonomy): Eukaryota > Metazoa > Arthropoda > Arachnida > Ixodida > Ixodidae > Amblyomma > Amblyomma americanum. The sequence goes on from JARKHS020001011.1 coordinate 386,584, forward strand.
TGTCGTGTCAGTTTTGGCTGTACTGCATGCTCGAGACGTCCCTGTATCAGATGTCCATCGCATCCTGCCTTTCGCTCGCTGCTCGCGATGACGATGCTGCTGCCGGTTTTCCCCCCAGAAGCTTAGGCCCGCTGTAATTGTTGGCACCGTGAGAGTCTGGCCCACGACACTCTTTTCGCGACTTCCGACCAACCGACTACTTGTCGCCTTCTTGTTTTATCTAGGCTACCAACTTCTCTGTACAGCTGTTCTTGTCGCGTCTGTCGTGCATTTTAGTCCTACTGGCTCCGTTTCACCTGTGCTGCTTGGCCCTTCTAGCATGAAGACGTCGTTTCTGAGCGCCCAGCACAAGTGACAAACCTTTGAGACTGGCAACGGCTTGTAGAAGCATGCACATGTGTGGAGCAGCGATAGCACACCCGGTTAAACTGGAAGCACACGCTTCCCGTTCGCAGACAAACGGAGTTGGTTCTCAATAACGGTGAGAGGGGGAAATCTTCCGGGTGCTTACATATACATCATACATCAGGTGCAACGTGGTGAAAGCTAGCGTTCCTGTTTGCGCTGCCCACATCCGCGATCAAAATGCAGTGCGTTCCTTGTGGTCAACAAAAAGTAATTAATTCTTTGCATGTATATCTATTACATGTTACATTTCCCATGACCTTGATTAAATGCACTCTTGCCGCTGACGACACGCTATCGCTTTCTTGTGTCCTAAACCACTGGGCCACAAAAGCACAGCGGAGTAGCACGATCCATATCGTTTTTTTTTATGTGGACTACTTCCACACCTTTCAAAGCGTTGCACATGATGTGTATTGAAACGGAGTATTGTTTAGTCCGGACGGTTTTCCTTTTGTGCGCACTGAAGGACAGACGGATAGAAATTTGCGGATACCGCTAGGCAGAGGTGTAAGTTTTCAGTGGGCTGCAGCATTAAAATGCTTACTTTATCGATATTGTGAGCACGGTAAGAATATATACCGGACATGGGTTTTTAAGAGCCCTGCTGAGCTGGAGTGGCTCAATTGGTTGCATCAAAATTGTGCATATAAGATTCCGTATAGGATTGGTGTGTAGTTATTTTCCGTTAGTCGAGTGAAATGCAGCCATTAGCTGACTGGCTTGTAAATATTCTTTGAATTTTGCTTTTTACAGTAAATTCATGCGTGTAGCATATGATAAAAAAAGAAGCACTGGTGATCGTCGAGGGTCCTGAGGTGTCGAGTGGCGGTGTAGCTCGCATGGCGACGGTGTGTGTTCACACCACGCTCTTTGAGCTGAAAAAAACTTGTTTTTCTGCTAAATTCAATTTAGTGTAAAGTTTCCGCCCTGAATGCCGCTGTTTTTGCATCTGAGTCATAACAATACCGGAACCATGTTCAATTGATATTGCTTGAAGAGCTAAAAGCACATCGTGCTTTCGCAACATACATTCTTAGCACGCGTGGTGCGTGCGGAAGTGTAAAACAATTTTATTGCCGTCGAAGTTGCGAAAGCCTTCGAGGGCGCGTGTGACTTTATTGAGAAGTTACATAACTCCGATTTGCAACTCCTAGATCTTTACATTGTTTGGCACGAGCTAGCTTTGATAATCAGGTCGCACGGTCATGTATACCTTGCTTGCTTACAATGCAGTGAATTCCATTCGTCCGCTTTGCTGAGTTCTGCTGGCTATCGTGCGGATATTTATTCATATCCCCCCCCCAAAAAAAAATTATACAAGAAACAATTTTTCTCTGCACCGTGAGCTTGGCGAATGGTAGCGTTAGACGCTTCTGTGTTACTCAGGCAAACACAAAAACACAAAAATAACAAATATCAAAACATCAACACTGATGTCATAACGGTCCTCTGAAAAGTAAGCGACATATTAACGCTCGCTGCTCCTAATGAAAGAAAGGTTTGCTTTTTGTTTTGCCACGAGCAAAACTTGTCGCATGAGACGTAGTCATTAGATTTACCCGCATCCCCTTTATTGTGCTTCATGGCGTCATTACTATATCTGCTCCTTCGCCCAGATGCACTACCATCGCAGAAAACTACGCGCTAAAGCTGATGTGGCCATAATGATGCATTCAAGATCACTGTGTAGCTAGTAAGCCCTGAAAAGGGCCCAGTTTCCACCTGCAGACTTCTATGGTTGCTTCTGACGCCCCTAGACGCACATGGCACAAAAAGACAAAATTGGAGGTTTCATTCTCGAACTGATCAAACTGTCGCGCATTTTGAGCTTTAAAGCATGTCGACGGGTTAATTAATACCTGCAATGAGATTGTGAGCTTCGTTTACACTCGATGCACGAAATACATTCAGATAAGAATAATTTTTGCTATCCAGAATAGCCAACGTGATTTTG